>JAZHYW010000047.1:0-40000 GCA_037355805.1 Ixodes ricinus
CGGCAGCCATCTTGAACAAGGCGTTAGTTCAACCAATAGATGGCGACACGCACCCGTGGGGTGGCCGAAACATTGGTTCACAGTGGGATGGCTCGAGCACCATCACGTTCCCCTCGTGGCCTTGCTCGCGCCGCTGCCAGCTGTGCTCAGCTAGCTCAAGTAGCGTGGCCCAGCAAACGGATGTATGCGAGAATGTCAGGCTGGGTATAAATTGTTCTCTGATATAGGGAGATGCGGTTCGGCGGTTGTAACGGGCTTTCGCAATAAATCTTACCAAGAAGGAATCAAATGTTGATTGACGTGTCAATATTCTATCAATGAAAATTTCTTCTGCAGGAATGCACGCTCAGTAGACTCAATCTTCCAAGACACCAGTGGAAGCGGACGTCAAGTAAACTGCTTCGCGATTTACGGTACTTACCTCACCATTTTAATGACGACTAAAATAACGTCACGAAATATTGTTTCACGGGATCCGGAAGATGTTGTGAAGGTTGTTACATTATAGTTCCCAGAAAACAAACGCCGTTGCAATATTTTCGGAAGTACCGAAACACATAATGTTGTAAGTACAGCTTAGGAGGAATATGATGAAAACCATCAAAAGAAATAGGAAGACGTTTATTTGCAATGAAGACGCTATGAATGAACGGCGTTTAGCGATGGCAAGTTATGAGCGTTCGGGAATTTATAAGTTCACGTGATTGCTAACTATGGACATGCGGACAATGAAGACCAGTTTTGTCGGGAGATGGTGTTGCGGTGATGACCTGATATCGGACGACTCTTGGCAGACGAACAAGCAAGTTTCTTCTCAGCGAATGGTAAGTGTCCAGTGTCAAGCACAACACGTGGCTGCCGACGTTGTCGACGTTTCGAACACTTACCGCTTTCGACGAAAGTCCTGGCACCTGGGCTAACTTTCTGGAAAGACTCGAAGTCTTCCTTGAGTCCAACGCCATCATGAACAGTAACTGAAAACGATCCACTATTCAGTCGGTGGGTGCCGAAACGTATCCGCATCTGCGGAGTCATGGTCGATGCGTACTCTAAGTGGCTGGAAGTTTACACGATGCCTGCCACGACGTCCAAACACGTCATTGACGTTCTACGGTCTCTTTTACCTACTTTTGCCCTACCGAAAATACTTTTCTCTGATAACGCGCCAAATCTTGCTTCAAATAAAATAAACAAGTTTTTGAAGAAAAAAAAAACGGCATCAGGCATCACATTAGTGCACCATACCATCCTGCAACTAACGGGCAAGCAGAACAGATGGTGTGCGAAACGAAAAAAAGCCCTTTTGAAGCTTACGGAAGAAGCAGTTCAGTGAAGAATCGCCAGGTTCTTGTTCCAGCAGCACGCGACGGTCTCATCTTACACGGTAAAAACACCCGCCGAAGCAATGTTTGGCGGACGAAGAGCCACACCCCTCGATCTCATGATACTATGGCCTACGAACGAAGATCGAGAGATTCCCAGATCGGGAGTAATGGCAGTTTATTCGGTCGGACAACTCGTCTACGTGAGGAATTTCAGCGGAAGTCGGGCCTTCCATGTAAAACTTGAGTAGAAAAGGCTCTATGTTGGTTGACCAGAAGGTGTCATCCCTCTGAATACGTTGGATATCAATGCCCTTGAGTGTAAATCTAACTAAATCACAAAACTCTCTTTGTGTATTGTGTAACTGCCCTTGTATCTGATAGTAGAAGCTATGGTGGTGATTTGGACCTTTCACACCAGGCTCCTTTTTTATTTTTCGCCTCATACTCCTTTGCGGTTTAAGTATGCTTCAAGAATCTTTTGGAACGGGGACACTTTACGTCAACGAGGCCATTTGTTCCAAGTAGTCAATCAGGGAATGCTGCTAGAAATCCGTCCCTCATATTAACGAATAAGCCGCACTTCTGCACAGTGCAGTTTTCCTGTTCCACGTACAGTTGTAAAGCAGCATCCTCATTGATTCTACCATATTCTGTTGCGGGTGAAGGAAGTCTTTGGGTACACGATACTTGAAACAAGTCTGGCACTGTACGTTGTGGTTCGACACCCACTAATGTCGTCGTCCTTATAGAGCCTCATCATTTAATCATTACCTCGTCACCTCATATTGCTCTTCATCAACAGTAAGTACAATAGGCTACCGCCATATTACAATCCAAGAATTGAAAAATTGAGTCGTTCAGTCCTTCAATATGTTTATTATTTATATAATGTTATTACGTTACATTACCTCGAGACGATCGACGTCCATCGTCGATCTTCAAATACTTATATCAAGGGGGGGGGGGGCGATCGGTGGCCGAGTGCATGTCTAGCGCACACCAGCTCGGAGCACGTGGAGCGAAAGCTCGCGCTGCAGAACCCACCACGCCCCTGCTTGTTTCGATCTGGAAGAGCATCATACCGGCGTGCGGTCGTGTATCACTACTGCGTGGTGCACGTTAAAGACCCCAGGTTTGCGGTTGTACCGCACTGGCTAAATTGCTCATCTACACCTGAGACACCAGACGCCCACTAAGGCAGACTAACTTCCGGCTGTATAAACATACACACAACAATTTGCAATTAGACGCACAATCACAAAGAACACAGCGTGCCGCCTCTTTTCTTTGGACCGTCTTTTTTTAACCAGCGCAAGCTCGCGCGTTCTCTCTTTTGAGACGGTTAGAACTAACGTTGATTAGAACAGTCGCACATAAAACCCGCGTTTCTCCTACCCGGCCGCTTCCTCCTCTCATTATGTAGGTGGTTAAAACTAAATAAGCTATAATAATGGTGTATTATTCATATTTAGTTTCAGTTTCAGTCAGGGGAAAGGAGGTTCGCGGGAAGTAGGGCCAATAAATGAGCTGCGCTTAGAGTATCGGCACTCTCTTCCCCGACAGTGTTGTGGGCGCCGCCATTTTGGTGCTTGTGCAGAGCAGGCGCAACTGCCGATCGTCATGATTCAAAATTGCGACTTCCTCAGCATTAGATTCGGTGTTAGGAAGCTCATGTAATATTGCTTTGCTTTGTCGCAAACTGTTTAAAGTGGAGGACGGAAAAGCGTTTCTTGTGATTTCAGATACAGCTTCAAATAACTGGCAACCATGATTTTAAGCCACAATATGGCCAAGTGTCGCTACTCTGAAGCGTAGCTTATTTAATGACACTATTCATGCCCTTGTTCAAGAAGCTTGTAATACCTGGAGGGGCCATGACGTGAGCCCCGTGGATTCCACAAGCCACTACCTTTTGACACCTGCCTCTTCCTCATTGTTCCCGCTAGTGCCAGTAAATTAGCTACGCTTCAGAGTAACGACACTTGGCCATATTGTGGCTTAAAATCATGGTTGCCAGTTATCTGAAGCTTTATCTAAAATCACAGGAAACGCTTTTCCGTCCTCCACGAATGTTTAAACAACCCGCGACAGAGCATAGCAATATTGCATCAGCTTCCTAGCACCGCATCTAATGCAGAGGAAGTCGCACTTTTGGATCATGACGATCGGCAGTTGCGTTTGCTCTGCACAAGACCCAAAATGGCGGCGCCCAAAACAATTTTGGGGAACGGAGTGCCGATACTTAAGCGCAGCTCATTTAGTGACTCTAGGCATGAAGTGAACTCGGGTGTATTCTTTCCCTCTTCGTCTTTATCGTTTATTGATTTCAATTATATCGAATAATGAACACTTTATATCACGCTACGCTTGTGTAATTATTTGTCTTAGATTTATTAACCTGACCCAGTACTTAAACCGTTCATTTATCGATAGTAAATCTTCAAATATATTTTCTAAATGTGAAGGTAAAACGACACGGAGATTGATGATGATACAGACGCCAACGCCGCCCTCGAAAATTTTTGAACTTAGAAATCAGCAGTTTTGTCTGCCATCCGCCAGGTAGCGCAACAAAACACCCAAACAGTTTTTAATTGTTTTTAAAATTAGCTAAGCTCTACAACTATCAAGAAACCAAAAGCAAGATCATTGGGAAAATCTAATACATCGCAATGTATATCTATTCCATACAATAAATGTTATTAGATGCCAATAAATCTGTTTGATGTCCAAAAAAGATGTGCGTCAAAAACAGGTAAGTTTGAAGGGCTCCCGGAGCGTTATGACTTTGAAAATAAAAAAAGCCACCGTCCACCTCTTGGGCAACTATTGTAGTTCTAAATGTTATAAAGATTTTACCATAGTTTAATTATTTACTCAGCGGCATTTGAATTACCATGACTCGAAGCACAAAAAAGTGCTACGTTTGATATAGAATATCTAAACAAAAAAATTTTACACAACATTAAATTTTTTTCTGCATATTACCAATTATAAGCACTACATCTGTAGCTAATTTCATTGCCCTAGCGCTTGTCATTAAAAACATATTTGTGCTGAAAAATGTCAATTTTAGGGCAATGTTTGGAGAGCTGAAAAAAACAAAGTAGTGCAAATACCAAAAAAGTATATCGTTACATTCTGCTCCGACATCATCTTAACAAAACTGCTCTATTGGAACCGTGTTATCTTTAATGAATCGTTCATAAAACATGAACCAGCGGAGCAAGTGAGGGTCCGCGCCATCATATTCGCAACGCTACAAATGCGCATGAACAGTATAAACCAATACATACATAATATCAAATGAAAGAGGATTGCATTGCCTTTCGAATGACATCAATCCCACAAAACAGTATTTAAAAGGAGATGAGTAATGACCTGCCAAAAAGTACCTAAACTGCCACATTCAGTGGGACCGTGGCCTTAAGCTACAACAGTCCAATCATTGGCTTTGCTATCAGACGATCTACACACGCCAGGAGCAAGATGGAAGTGCCCAGAGGTCGTTCCTGCTAGCCCAGATATTGCCGCGCGCGCAGCTGACCAAGTAGGCAGCGCGCTTGTGGCCTAACGGTTATCACGCTTACCTTCCACGCGGAAAGCCAGGGTTCGGTTCCTGGTTGCGGGTACGCATTTTTGTTGACTCTAATGTGATGTTCTGTTAAATTAGAGAACCATGTTGCTGATTCGAGTTTAGAATGTTCTACACGCCGACCCTTCTACGCCCACGCGTGTACAAAGGGGCTCCGCGCCTCAAGCCGGAGTCAGTCTCGCCCCAGCGTTGGACCCTGCCGTTACGCCGCTATCGACACCCGCGGCGCTTTGGTGTAATCTTCTGTTTCCTTTTTGTTTTGGGCACAAGTTCGCCCCATTAAATGTTTATTTATTCCTGTTTATTTATTGTTCTTTTGGTTTCCACCCGTGACAATATTACTTACTCCTTCCGAAGGCAATAGGTTGATGCAGAAGAGTTCAAGGTTACACTCGTGATTAATATAAAACCAACGTCACTGCGTTTTTTTCTTTACAGCTTATTTAGACTTGTCGCGAAAGAGTTTATACTGAATCTACGTTCGCAGTTAGGTCGTATATTTCTATTGTCCCGACGGCTAAACCAAAGTGGGCCGGAATGCTGTCGATAGGGCGCGAAGAGCAGCCATCCTGGGTTTGCCATGCACAACACTTGAATGAAAACACGCGCTCGCTCGTTGTAGGCTTGCGCGACATTCCCTGCACGATCTTCGTGCAGTAACTGCAACCGAAGAGCAACCGCAGGAAAGGAACTTATGTCACGGCCTTTTTCGGCTAGGCACTGTCATTCAGTGCTGCTCGCAGATGTAATGAAGCCAACTTGTTGGCCACCGCTATGACGCCCACCAGCAGCCGACAAAAGGACCTGTTGGTAAACATGCGCTCCTGGTGAAGGCATTTCGAATCCTTGGCAGAAAAAAACACAAAAAAAACGGCGTTTCTTGCGTATGTGGGTTAGCGCAGAAGCAATTGGTGAGATATCTTTGCATTTCAGGTAGATATAGGGAGGGAGGAACGAAATAGGGCGATTGTAGCACATACGCAGTTCCTACCCTACTACGTTGCAGAAGGGGAAGGGGAGAGGGGATGCTGCCACAACGCTTACCGCCCCCCCCCCCACACACACACACGCACACTCCGCGTGGCACATTCAACGGGCGAGTTATAACTAGTAAAGTATTTAGCTATAAGGTCAAATCAACAGCTACGCTGCGTTGCTGACACTCTCTCTCACAGCCTTGACCAGGTGCGACCGACACCAACACGAGCAGCAAGGTCCATGCAAAGTAATAAGGGAGTCTTATACAGGTCACTCGAAAACATTAATCGATTACAATTGCAATTACCCTTGGTTAAAAAGTATTCAAGTTGAAAACCTGAGAGGAAAAATAATTGGCCATTACTTGACGAAGTACCTGTTACTTATTCAATTACTTAAGAGTTTCAAAACGACAGGTTTTTCTGCCGCTTTGAAAACGGGTATTTCGTACTGGTCAGTATTGGGTTGTAATCACCGAACTATAAACGAGTCATCTTAATCCACCAATTTTGATACACCATACCTCGGTCAGAGACTTGGTTCGAGGATTCCTTGCTGGGAAACTTGTACAAACATAGGGCGCCATTAGGAAGGGGAAAGAAACACAGTAACGGGTACAAGAAATTTCAGTACTTCCAAAGGTAATCAGATTACTCTTGCGATTACTTCCTAATAAATATATTAAAACTATTACAAAATTACTCCAAGGAATAATAGATTACAAGTAATTTGATTACTCGTAATGACTACCGTACACGTCTGGTAAAAGGTTATCGCTTTAATAATACAACGTGTAAGAGAAACTGAGAACTGGCGGTATCTTTATCGGTACTGATAGAAAGCACGTAATGGGTACGAAGACCTATTCTATATAATCGTTAAATGACCACGGGCATACCTTCTAGACCTCTCTCGTGAAAGGGCTATTCGCGACTCCAGCGAACTATAGGGGGCGCGCTGGTGAGGCAAAATGGCGGACGAAAGGAGGTCGTTTTCGTCGTTCAGCACGCGGACCACCATACATTTCTTGCACTGCAGCGTAAATAGGTGTTATATATGAAGGCAAAAACAATTTTTCGACGGTAAAAACGTTATTCTAGTCAGTGCGTTGGAATGACACGCCGGGAGCATAAAATAAATTACTGGAAACGGGGTTTGTTTCTAAGCTGCCTACGAGAACCAAGCAGCGATAGCAGACGACAGAGTCGAAACGACCTCCTCTCGTGAGCTTCTCGGCGTTGCCGCTACGCGGCGTCGATTTCGCTGGAGTCGCCAATATGAAGTGTATAGACTCGACTCAAATATGCGTTCGTTGATTTCTACGGCTTTCCGCTTGTCAGTTTTTGGACGAGGTCGGTGTATCCCCTTTTCTGTTTTTCCATCGTCGTTCAGCAATTTTGTTTCTCTCTTTTTCTCCAGTTATTTTAATTGAGTTCAACGGGGGCAACTTCGCCGATCTGTTTTCTGCTCGCTTATCTCCAGCACCGTCCCCGTTCTTCTCGTTTATTGTTTTTTTAAACTGTTGTGTACTTTTTGCGTTTTCCGTTTCTTAATTGGTTTTCCTTTGTTTTGTATGGCTGACGTTTATTTTATTTTCCGCACATCTTTCTTGGTTCCTTGTCGACCGCCAAGCGTGGCGCCCCTCTCCGCGAGAGCTCTTACTCTTGGCCGTTATTTAAGGAAGCCCAATTGCATTCCACCCCGGCGGCCATTTATTTGCATTCCGGCAATCTCGCATTCACGTCTGTCATTTCTTCTCCGTTTTTCCATGCATAATATTTCTCTCTTTTTTGTTTGTTTTAATTTTTTGTTTTTATATAACACGTTTTGGTTTTATTTTGTATGGAGGAAGCGCACTTCGGAATGTGCCCGCGAATATGGCTTACGTTGGGCCTCAGATCGATAGCTGTCTCGGTTTGGGTTTGAAGGAAAGTTGCGTGGACGGTTTTTTTCCCCTCCATCAGCATAGATCCCCCTTATCTTTCCGTGAAAACTCGAGGTGAGGAGATGGTATCGAATTGGTCAAAAATCGGCCCTCGACAACAGAAACATATGCATCTGAAGGAGACGAAAATATTTTCTCGTTTCGCGCCTTCTTGGTGTAATACAACGGAGAGTGAGGTCAGGTGTACCGTCCAGTACGAATGAAGTGCAAACAGCGAAACGCGTGGCTTTGGATACATGCTACGCCACCTGGAGGTCCCTAGGAGCTGATAAAGCTACGAAGGTATGCGCGTCTCAATCCAATGTGTTCGACCCTCGCACGGCGCAGCCCAGCTTCGGCAGCGGCGTTCGAGCGGTACGCAGAACAGGTCCTTCACAGCCTGCATTGGGGCACACAAACATATACTAACATACATGCAACCAGACCTCGCAAAGTGATTTCTCAGTTGCCATGGCAATCGCCCTTTCGATCCATTCAAATATTCGAAGCATTGAAAGGGTCCTTCTGAAAGAGTCGCGTTAAGATCGCTATGGAGCATCATCGTACGGAAAGTGTTCTTCGTCAATCGAAGCGTCTTTGGCGCTGTGCAAGCGCTCACGTTATCAATCATGCTTATCTCCTCAGATCTCTTATGGTGATATTGTCGTTCTTTGAATATTTAAATGCAGTAAAATTATGTTTTCAATGCCGCTAGGCACCCGCGTCGCGTGTGGTAGTGGTGCGAAGACGTGCGCACGTTTCGTCGGTGTGTGGATAGCAATAATTTCGGTGTTCAAGAAACGTCTCTCTAAAGTTGCCCGTCACCGGCGAATCTAGATCGGCGCACCGAGAATGGGGAGGTCAAGGAGAAGCTGCTTATTCCATAAACCAAAATGGCGACCATACGGGGAGCTTTGCGCTACTTTCCCAGGATCCAGTGACATTAGCGTTCCCCGAACAACTTGAAGCTTCGCCCCAAGTTGTTTTGCGAAAAGAAGGAGGAGGAGGAGGAGGAGGAGGAGAGGAGGGGGATACAAAGTGTGGAGACTCCCCTCTACTAAAACTCCATTGTCGCTATAGCACTACACGTGTCGCAAGAGAAGAGGAAAACACAAAATTCAGTCGTTGTCGTTCTTTTAGAGCGCAGCTCTTAGGACCAAGTTCCCGCATAAAGCGGCTTCGGCGTCGCCGTTGCCGTCGGCATGGGCGTCGCCGTCGGCCAGGCCCGTAGCCAGGAGGGAGGGAGGGAGGGGAAGGGAAGGGGTGGAACTCCAGGACGGCTTCGCGGATGTCAAGCAAAAAACTCTCTTTTTCTCTTTTTTTTTTTAAACACGTTGGTTCGAGCTATGTACGTGCACACGGTGGCCCACCGGTTTACGTCCATAGCCTCCAGATTTGACACTCATGTAGTTTTCACGTGCAAATCGAGGCTGGGAGACCTGCGCAAGACGGTAAACGGAAAGGGACTCCACCCCGCCGCCCCGCTGCACCAAGGAACAGACTCACCACTTGCAAGACTGAGCAGAGCTTTCCAGGCCCATGACCTGCGGGCGCTGAATACATCGGCCAAACGGGTCGCTGCGTAAACGACCAGCTCCGGGATCACCACAAAGAAGAAGAGGACGCCGCACCCAACAGTCAGCACCCGATAGACACGCAAAGACGGGAGTGTCGCGGCTGCGCTCCCGACTTTGTGAGCGCGTGGTAAAACTTCGTGAACGCGTCGGGAGAGAGATTATAAGGAGTATTCACTGGGCGCCATATTTGTGGGTGCTGTCTAGAGCGCATGCTCAGAACGAACCAAAATTAATAGGCTGCTAAGACCGGCAATCTTGAGGGTGCGGAATGCACGTTACAAAAGAGCTGTGGAAGCTCGCCATCAGCACGCGCTCAGCAGTCGCGCACACAGCTATGGCCGCCAGTGAATACTTCCTATAGGGATTATTCACTGGACGCCATATTTGTGGGTGCTCTTTAAAGCGCATGCTCAGAGTGAGCTCCCATTAATAGGCTGCTAAGACCGGCAATCTTGATGGTGCGGAATGCACGTGACGAAAGAACTGTGGAAGCTCGGCGTCAGCACGCTCTCAGCAGTCGTGCATACAGCTATGACCGCCAGTGAATACTCCCTATAGACCTTTCTAAAAAAGAGCGTGTTGCCGCTGCCATTTTGAGTGTTCGTGCGTATGGCGCGTGCTTTGCTCGCTTTCTGAAGCGACGAGCACGCACGTGCTGGGCTGTGAAGATCGCACGCTGGACTGTGATTTAGTAAACATTGGAATGGTCTATAGAAGCCTTTCGAATGGTGACGAGCCCGCAAATCACAGGCTCATCGTCTTTTTTCTCAGAAAGAGCTCGGGGCCCCGGAGGCTCGACTGATGCCATTTTATCCCTAAATCACCGCCCCCCCCTCCTTTCTTCTAATGCTTGGAAGCCGTGGCCTCAGAAAATGCCCCCTCCTCCCGAAAAAAGTTTTGGCTACAGGCCTGCCGTCGGCATGACCGCTATCTGCGGGAACGGTCGCCTATGAGTCCCGTAATGCAACACTGCGCGCGTTGCATTATGGGACGTCACAGACCTATACACCAACTCAATTTCCCGCTAAATTTGCTAAATTTAGCGCAGAAACTGAATTATTAACAATATTAATAATAATAATAATAATGGTTTATTTTTCGGATGCGACGAAGTATGATTCGGGTCTGCCAAAGCCAGAATTGGTTTGTGTTGCTAAACCACCAGTAGTAGAGTTATAAATCAATTAATTTTAACATTGTGAAGAGTGCATCAGCACATAAAACACAACACACACACACACACACACACACACACACACACACACACACCACACCACACACACACACACACACACACACACAGTTTTAAGAAAAAATAACATTTAAGCATTGGTAAAGTTAGTGTCTGGAGTTGTTGGTATGTGGATAGTCACATTACATGAAGAACACACACGCACACATCAAGATATTAAAAAAAATGAAGCACAGGTCATGTCAAGTTGCCACAGTACTTGAGTTGTAATAAAGATCACATCACTGGCCTAAGAAAAAAAAATCTTTAGAGCACAGTTTAAGACGCCCAGAAGATGACTCTGGTTCGAGCAGGCACACTTGATTTAAAATAGGTCTCGTAGGGCTTGTTTAAATTTTTTTTCGAGTGCAGGTTCAACACTCTTTCAGGGAGACTGTTTCGTATACAGTATCTTCAATACAGAATAAAGTAACGTGTCTGTTAAAGCCAGTGAAGGCTTGAGGGACAGAACCCTAAGGGCCAAATGACACAAATTGCAAAGTCCTAGGAACACATTGGAAGCAAAAACATATGACAGTAATTTCAGTCAAATAATCAATCAAAATAACAGTGGAAAATAAAAAAAACACAGAGAACGGTAATGAACAAAACTGTACAACAGAATTACATTGAGAAATTGTTCAACAATTTTTTTTTTAAATATTCTCTTAGTAGTAATTTTAAGAAAGTAATCAGGAGTCTATTAAATACACATGGCACATAGTAGGAACGAACTCGCTTACCATATCTCGTATAACGCCGGGGGGTTATAAAACGATCTGAGCTACGCAAATCTCTGCGAGTCATAATAATAATAATAACATTAATAATAATAGTACTTCCTTTATTTTCCATCCGAGCGATGTGGGAGATTGGAGTGTAGATCTTTTACGTCCCATAATGCAACACTGCGTGCGTTGCATTACGGGGCCCCCACCGTACCCTCGTCGTCCACTCTTGCCTACACAAAACAACAACACCACTATATATATATATATATATATATATATATATATTTGTGTGTCTCTTTCAAATTCTTTACGACGCTATATATAGCAAAATCAAAATACCTCGAGAGCTGCGCTTTCCCATAACAGAGAAGCGTACATTTCTTTCAATTTTTTTTTTTGCCTTTTTTCGGGCGGCACATGCCGAGCTAGCGACAATGGCTGCGACGAAACTGCCAGAGCACCGCCGGCGCCGCGCCGATGCTTGGACTGCACCGAGCGAGGGTCAGACACATCGGAGTGGGACGCACACCCTCGCGACGGCAAACTCTACTCTGCTGTTTTATCAGCTCCCGGGGGCCTCCACGTGGCCTGTGGCGTCGGAGCAGGGAAGGAAGGGGCGACACTCGCCCTGCCCCGGAAATTTCAATACATTCCGAGTTTACGCCGCCCCGATGACACGCCGCTGCTATAACGCTGCTTTTGGTAGGGCGCGTGCGCAAAAGCTCCACTTCACGCAGAATCTGGTTCCTGCGCACGCGCAATGCACACATTTCGTGGGGCTTGTTTGGAAGCAGGGTGTTGCCTTAAAAGGAAAACAAAAGGTGTGAACAGAAGTGGCGTTTTCTGTTAGACAGAATGTTTCCGGGAGAGGCTTCCCTTCTTTATTTGTAAAAACTTACAATTGCAAGTTGGTTTAAAAGAAAAACGTGACAGCGAATGGATTTTGCCATCGCGACACTTGTACCATGAAAAAACAAAGAAACAAAAAACAAGAACATACATTTTAACTTGCATTGTTTAAGCTTCATGAGCACGTCCCCTATACTTCGTGTCTAAAAAATACCCCCGTTGCTGTCCAAATAGTTTTCGTTATCTTTTTTTAACGAATATGTTCCAGCATTTATGCCAATGATACGTTGATGACTTCGCCGTTAACTTTTACCAATTACTATTGCATCTTATATGGCTGCTAATTGCTGGTTACGGCTACACACAGCGTGGTCGCATACACACAGCGTGATCACTGTGCCAATTACGTCATACAAAAGACAGTCTTCTTCGTGTAAAGACAGTCTGTATACAAGGACAGTCTTTTTATGAAAGACAGTCTTTCTTCCTTGTATAATGGTACTGCCCGCTGATAATTCTGACGTCATCATGTCCGAACGCCATGCCGTTACGCTTTCTTCAACGCTTGATTTCCCGCACGGCTCGTAACGTCCGCTGTACTCTGACTTTAAGGGGAAACGAAGTATAGCTAGTTTTATCAGACTAGACTTTTTCTTTCTCTCGCTTTCTTGTCTATCTCGCTTTCTTTTTATTTTTTCCGCTTTTTTATTTTTATTGCCAGGAATTGAGACGGGCGCTCTCTTTTTTCGCGTGCTTTCAAAAAAAGGATATCGGATCTCTAAGCAATGAAAAATGAAGTGCCGGAGATGAACTGAATTAATGAAGAGCGAACGAGGAAAAGGAAACAACCTTGGCTCGTCGGTATATCCTTTAGAAATCTGAAAACGGGTAAGGGGGAAAGGGCATGTGGAAAACAAACGAGCCTGATATGAAAAAGGGGGAGGAGGACGGGATAAGGCGTAAAGGAGAATAGAGGCCGAGGGCTCAAAGGGGTAAATATGAAATACCGAGAAATGGAATGTTAACAAAGAAAAAAGAAAATAAAGAAAGGAGCACCAAACATCGCAGAGGGGCTTGTGAGTGGGGGGAGAGAGATAAGTGCAGATGTGAGGCATTGGAAGAAGGAAATGGACGATACTGCGATCATCCAACCGGCTCTTGGGACCATAGTGCAGCGGGACCAGCGGGGTGCTCCAAGTCGACTCCCGTTTCGGAGTTTTGCGAAGAAGAAAGACTCCTTCGATATGTTTGTTTCATCTCGGTGTATAAGGTTGTTTCTAGTTTCGCTTTTGATGCTCGCTCGAGCATCGAGCGAGCGGCTGCGCGCAGAGATCTGAAAGCCAGAGAATCGGGGCCTCGACTCCTCGAGGATGTCTTCTGCTACTGCTGCTGCTGCCGCTGCCGCTGCCGTGGATCCGAGCGCAGCCGAGTTTTAAAAAGCGCAACCGCTTTTATGTGTCCGCGAGACGACGGAGCGACGCTCAGGCGCTCCTTGTATTTGTTTCTTTGTTTTGTATGCTTGGCTAGTTGGTTTCTGTTTGCTTGTTTTCTACTTTCTCTGCAGCACTTTAATTTCAACGTCGTTCCTTTCTTTTTCATCTGAAGAAGTTTTGCTCGCGAGTTTGTATTTGAGCGAGGACATTCAGCACATTTCAGTGTTAGCTCATTTTTTTTTTAGATTTTATTAGAGGTTAAAGGAATGTTGCCTCGAATGCGGGGGGGGAGGAAAGTGGGTGAATCGGATATCGAATAGACTACTTCCATAAATCACTGCATGCAACGCTGCGCGCGTTGCACTCTGGGAAAAAGTAGGCCAAGAAGTAGAGTGACTTGATTTCGGTTTCGATCGACACCTCGACTAGGAGATCATCCACAGAGCGTGGACTATTAACAGCCGTTATCTCATGTTTCCTGGCCCCAAGCGCATCGTTTTTTGGTCTCTAAACTAACCTAAATTGCCAGACCCCGAAGATTTACCACAAGCCCGAGCCATACGTAAAGTTTGTCTTGACACATATGCTTGTTGTATTTTTGTACTCTAACCTTTCTGTTAGCGTTTCCAGGTGTGTGGGCGAGCCAGTGCTGGGAACCTCGGCGCTGCAATGCTCGAGGGTCTTGCTCGTGTACGAGTAAACACGCTGTAACAACAAAGTTCGCGTACACCGAGCTTGCACCTTTAGATTAGTGTTGCTGGTCACGAAGTGTATTACTTGTTTTGTGCGTACATTGGCCGAAATTTACCTTTTTGGAATTGCAATGTTTTTCTTAATACGCCTGAGTACGCGAGGTAAAACTCGGAGGCGCTATTGAAAAGCTAATATCGAACACACTTCTTATGTCTTATCTGTACTGACCCGTAGCACTGCACGAAGTGAAGTCCTTTCCCGCTTACATTCTACTAATTCAATATCGCGTACGCGTACAAGTTGCCATGCCGTCATATTGGCGTATTTGCACGTACGAACCGTTCTTAAGAAAGCAACAGTCAAGCACTTGCCTGAAGATTGTCGCACCGTTCGCCGGACGGCACGTATACCGGCGTGAGCCCTTGTGCGGTGCGCCGAACGAGCTAAAGGATTCAAAGCGAATTTGACGATTGGTAATGGCCGTAAGATTTGTCATGTATTTTCTTTCTTTCTGACTGAGTATGCTGAGATAATTTCAGACAGATCTCGAGCCTCCGTTGTAGCTAGCCGATCGCAGTGTTTGCGAAAAAATATTCTCCAATCAGAAAAAGATTTAAGTGGGAGATATATGATAACACGAGGAAGACCTCATAGTCACTTTTGTGCGGTAGTGAGGTCAAATTTATTCAATCTCCTTAAAAGTTTATGCGACAACGTTGGAGCTCTACTTTGAAACTCCTGTGATGATGCGGCTTGTTCTTCGCCCAATGAAGTAAGAACAAGCGGACATTTGGCAAACAAAATACGTGTAGGGCTCAAAGCGACCAAATTTGCAGTTTTCTGGTCACCGGTTCAAGACAGGATTATTGAAATTGAGCTCAACCGTGGGGTGAGACGTGACTAAGTCACTTCTTACTACGTTTGCATACGCACGCACAGTACCCGGCATGTTAAAAACCAAAGAAAGTGCCTTTTCTAGAAGGCGGCAGTTTCTTGTTTGTTGCGGAACCTGCAACCGGAGATTTCACTGCAAATGCATTAACGTTGTGGAAAGGGACTACGGCCTGCTCATGGTGAACAGCGTCAGCAGCTACAAGTGCTCTACGTGTGTGAAGCACTTGGTCTCTCAAAAACGAAGGTTGGTGACGTCTATTCTTTCATTTCTATCGAAGAAATTGGTTCGCACACCCACCGTGAATCGTCCGTTACCGAGACCAATCTTCACATGCTTGTTGCCCAGCTTTGCAACAAAATCGATGGACTGGCAAAATCGATGGATGCTAAAAGCAGACAACGAGGCGTTACGTCTGCATCTTTCGCAAAATACGGAACTGCTGCGTAAAGCGAGTACACCGTTGGAAGTGGCAGGATTGCCAGCCAGACATTCAAGTAACTTCGCTGCTGCCTTGAAAACCCGAGCAAGTCTACAACTAACACCTATGCTGGTAGTATCGGTAGACAATCAACTAAACTCTTTCGTTTTCCGCAACGTCCAATTTCGACAACGGACACTCAACCAGTCGTCGGTCGGTCGGTCATTACGGAATCCCTGGCTGATTTTTTCAAAGGCAAGTCACCGAAGTGCACCAACCTTGCAACCAAACACGATAGTTATGTCTCTTTTTACGTACCGGTCGAGTACGATGACTTTAATGAAATGACGCACCTGGCATTTGGCCGACAGGGTGCCATTTTCGCTCCTTTTTAGAGCGCAGCTCTTAGGCGCCCGTTTCCGGCTTGAGCGGCGTCGCCGTCGCCGTCGCCGTCGGCGTAACCGCGCGGTGCATGATGGGTAAACTTCCCCGCTAAACTTAGCGGAAAATATTCCCCGCTAAATCTGGCGGAAAATTTTCTCCGCTAAATTTAGCGGAAAATTTCCCCGCTAAATCTAGCGGAAAATTTTCCCCCGCTAAATCAAGCGGAAAATTTTCCCGCGAAATCTAGCGGAAAATTTTCCCCGCTAAATCTAGCGGAAAATTTTCCCCGCTTAATCTAGCGGAAAATTTTCCGCGCTAAATCTAGCGGGAAATTTTCCATCTAGCGGGAACTTTTCCCCGCTAAATCTAGCGGAAAAATTTCCCCGCTAAATCTAGCGGGAAATTTTCCCGCTTAATCTAGCGGAAAATTTTCCCCGCTAAATCTAGTGGAAAATTTTCCCCGCTAAATCTAGCGGAAAAGTTTCCCCGCTAAATTTAGCGGAAAATTTTTCCCGCTAAATCTAGCGGAAAAAGTTTCCCCGCTAAATCTAGCGGAAAATTTTCCTCGCTAAATCTAGCGGGAAACTTTTCCCCGCTAAATCTGGCGGGAAAATTTTTCCCCGCTAAATCTAGCGGAAGAAAGTTTTCCCCGCTAAATCTAGCGGAAATTTTCCCGCTTAATCTAGCGGAAAATTTTCCCCGCTAAATCTAGCGGAAAAGTTTTCCCGCTAAATGTAGCGGAAAATTTTCCTCGCTAAATCTAGCGGAAAATTTTCCCCGCTAAATCTGGCGGAAAAAGTTTCCCCGCTAAATTTAGCGGAAAATTTTCCCCGCTACATCGAGCGGAAAATTTTCCCCGCTAAATTTAGCGGGGAAAATCTCCCCCCTCTTCGAGGTCACGTGACCCCAGGCCACGTGACCCCCCCACCTCCCCGAGGTCACGTGACCCCCCCCCCGTGCCTTCCCCTCCTCCTCAAGAGCTGCGCTCTAATTCGGCGTTACAGGGAGTTGTAAACGGCTTTAATTTTTTGGCAGTTCACACGGAAAGAGTAAAAAGAACTGTGTGTGTCTGTCCCTCGTATATTTTCAGTGTTTTTATTTTTTCCGTGTGAACTGTAGTTCATTCAACGCGCTCTGCTGCGTGTACCTTTTTCGGCATTCTTAAAGAAATCTCGGATACTTCGATCGATGTAAACATCTATTCAGGTACAATGGAGTACACTCTCTACTGCCAAAATGTTCGTGGTCTTAGGACGAAGTCATCCGAGTTCTTGCCCGCAATTATAGGTAATTCATACACCATTGTTTGCCTTACGGAAACGTGGCTAGAGGACACTATCCCCAGCTCTCAGTATTTTACTCCGGGTTATTCAGCATTTCGGAAAGACCGTGATTATGCCGCCACGGGACAGCGATATCGGGGATGTGTTTTAACAGCCGTGGACACTTTTTTGTGCGCATGGTAAAGATACAATCTTGTGTTGTACTGGGAATGTGTATGGATCGAGGCCGTGATGGGCTTAACTATTTAATAAATAGGGATTTGCTATTTTTTGTCACACCTTAGCTCGGACCTTTTTCCTTGTCATTTTGAAGATTTATAAGGCAAGCTAGACGTTACAAAGTTTTGATTGAACATATATGGGGATTTTAATCTACCTGGAATTGACTGGCTGGTCGGTTAAAATTTGATTACGAGTGATGTCACCAGCCTGAAAACATCGAGCCTGTTTGCCTTTATTTATTTGAATGGGTTTGAACAGCGAAATATAATCCAGAATTTAGCGGTAAATGTACTCGATCTTGTATTAGTGTCTTCTCCGATCAACTATATTTTGCCAATCATTGACCCCCTAACACGTGTCGACAATTTCCATCCGCCTTTTGTTGTGTAATTTTGTTTTCCGCTGCGTCAACGGGCCCTATGCAGCTATGAATACCTTCTATACAGCAGTGGCGATTACTTAGATATGTATAAGTACTTTCAGTGCCATAACTGGAAACCGGTCCTGAGTGACAAGTGCGCTGATTCAGCTGCTGAGGCTCTTACAGAAGTAGTCTCGAGCGCGATAAATAACTTCGTGCCTAAACGTCTTTCAAGACTAAACAAGTAACCTTTTTGGTTTTCGAAAGAACTGAAACGTTGCTCGCGACGTAAGCTTCATTGTCACCGTATTTTTAAAACAAGTTGGGATTCGACAAGTGGTACGCCAAATTTAGGGAGTGTCGTCATTTGGCAAATTGGCTTTTAGATGCGGAGCATCTCTTGCTCAGGTCTCTGTTCCGCGGCGTCGTAGTCCGCACTCACACTAGGCATGCGCAACTCTCCTCCTTCCCTCTCCCCAACAGCTGCGCGTTACTCTCTCCGCTCTCTCTCTCTACCAGCTGCGTGCAGTTCGCGTGGTTCGCTCCTAGTCACACCGCGCGCGCATGCGCAACTCTCCTCCTCTAGTCTCCTCTCCTTCAAGTGTGAAAATAAGCAGCGGTAGCGCGTGTTCCCCGGAGGAGTGAAAGGAGGATAGTTTTGGGCGCGCGGGTCGCAGCGCCACGCCAGGGCTTTCCAGTGGGGTGTGCTTTCCCCGCAACTCTGCGGCTGTCGTCTGCTAGCGTTCCTCGGCCGCTCGCGTCTGCCGCAGCCCAAATCCGGCCGGCCAAAAGAAATCAGTCAAGAAGGGAATAAATTAATTAAGCAAAGAGAAGCTATGCTTGCCAATTCTAAGGAGGATAATTTGGAAATGATGTAAATAAAAGCAGAAGAAAAGTTATGCTAAATCTAAAAGAAGAGATCTATCGGGGGCGGGTGCGGGGAGAACCGACGCGACGGAAGAAGGAGAATAGAAAAATGAAATGCAAAAGGAAGGAAGAGATTAGCAATTAAAAATAAAGGCAAGCGAGAAGCTGTACCACGAGTTCAGCGCTGTTGACTCCACTTCACTCCGTTCTTCCGATGAAGTGTGATGGAAGCAACAGTCCCGTCAGTTAGTCGGTTGGCGCAAGCAAGCGTCAGCACCACCCCACAAACTAACAGCAACGCTACGTCCACTGAAGACAAAGCTGCGCAGCGAAGGGTGCGCGACGCTCAGCGCAAACGCTTGAAGCGAGCGGCAGACCCTGAACTACGGCAACGAGAAGCGGCGTCCATTCGCAAACTAACAACGTAATAACACGTAAGTTAACAACGTTACTAACAACGTTACTAACACCGTTAATAACACCGTTAATAACGATCCGCGATGCTCCGCATCACCCCATGGTTCCCCTCGGGAAGATGGTGTAATTTTTCTAGAAAAGACGAAAGTGCGCATTTGGCTGTGCTTGAGTCCGATATGGATGCCAAGCCTAAATACTTTTGGAAATGTGGACCGACAGAAATAAACGGAATAGTAGCGTTTTTCTGAGGCGAAATAGCTCTGGTTATACATCTGATTCAAGTGAAATTACCAACATGTTTGCTGCGCATTTTACTTCATGTTTTTCATCAACATCAGTCCCTGATGGTAGCGCGACGTGCCAAGGCACAGCTGATTTTCTTTTGTTGTACCAATTCACGAACCTGAAAATAGGGAGAGCATTTGTAACATGAAATCGAAGCTGTCTACTGGTGCAGGTGGAATCCCCAGTATATTGTGAAAGGGTGCGCTGAACTGCTGAATCCTGTTTTATTACATATATTTAATTATCGTTACACTCAGGAATATTTCCTTGTATCTTGAAGCACTCTTTTGTTCCGATTCATAAAGCAGGTGATCCTGGCATTGTAAACCACTATCGTCCCGTTTCATTATGATGCTATTTTTCCAAGGTTTGTAAAATGATAATGCATAAACCTCTCTACCGTTACTTTAGACATAAAATGAACCCAGAGCAACGTGGATTCCTTAAGGGCAAGTCGGTTGAAACCAATCTATGCTCTTTTTTAGGTTATGCCGTTTCATTGGTTGGTGACTGTCAGCAGGTCGACGTAATAGACTTTGATATGACGAAGGCATTCGACAAGGTTAATCACATATGACGCAGCCATTTGAGGAGGCTAATCACAATACACTTCTCATTATACTAGAGAGCTAAGGTTTGTGACGAAAATAATCCCTGGAGAAGGGGAACAAGAGGGACAAAGGCATTTAATTGCATTATAATTGCATTATAATTAAGGTTCGTGCTTGACTTGCTGCAATTGCTTCAAAAGTTATCTTTCATGCCGTACAAACTACGTTCCGGTGTGTCAGGATTCATGTCCGATTATTTTTCATCGCATTCTGAAGTACCTCAAGAAAGTAACCTGGGTCCAATTTTATTTTTGATATTCGTGAATGACATTTTGCTTTGTGTGAAAAATTATAAAGTGCTCTTGTTTGCGGATGACATCAAACTGTTTCGACGTGTAAAATCTCACTTCGATTGCGTACTTCATCAGGAGGACGCGTTGGAAATTTCAAAGTGGTGTTCAAAGAATTATCTTTTGCTGAAGGAACACAAGAACAAAAACAATCTCTTTCACTAGAAAGCGCGATTCAATTGTATTCCTTTACACAATGGGTGGCAGTGTTATCACCCGACTGTCCGTCATTCGTAATCTTGAAATCTCTTTTTATTCCTGCTTAAATTTTAATTATCATGTTTGAACTATCTGTAACGCTTCTTTTAGAAACCTTCGAATGATACCTCGTTTCACGAGAAAAAATTTCTTCGTCTGTTCGTCTTGTCCGTTTATTTTGTTGCCTAGTGCGCACGAAGTTGGAGTATTCTTCTTCTGTATGAAATCGATTTAATTTCACTACATCATGCTCTATTGAGCGTGTCCAAAAAACGCGTCATAGGCATAATATACGAAAGGTTTTTGACCGCATTTGTGACTACAACTGCGAACAATTGCTTAAAAACCATGGGCTGTGCATTTTGCTTGATTGAAAACGATTTCGTGATTTCATGTTTCTACGTAAGGTTGTGAACGGTGCTGTTGACTCAGGACTTTTGCTAAGCACTGTCTGTTTTCGTGCTTCTCTACGGTCCAATTGATTTCAGAGTCATTTTTACCCTTCTGTTTTGAATGACGCGTGACCACTAACAAGAGTGCAACTTGAATTCAACAAGCTGGATTAGTCTGTTGTAGACATTTTTAGCGATCTGTTTGTTTTTAAATATAGGCTTGAATCAATTATTTGTACATAGTTATATCTTTGTTTTGTTGCCTGCATTCGTTCTTGATGACTAGCGGTGTACCACTATTTCGGCCCTGTGCTGTTTTTGAACACCCAACAAAAATAAAGATAATAATAATAAGGATGATGATGATGAGGAGGAGGAGAGTAATATACATTCGTGGGCAGTCAGATGATTGAAAACGCAAGCAGCCCGTTCGATGACGGTGTGATAGCATGAACTCAAGCTGCTCAATAGAAGCCGAAACTGAGCGGCGTACTATTTCCCAGAGTGCTCCGCGTGTCATTTTGCCGCGATAGGGCGCTTCGAATTTCGAAAGAAGTCTGTTAAACCAGAATGTTCGTCTTATGCGAGTGTTAAATAAGCTGGGGAACGAAGATCGTTCGGTGAGAGTATGGAACCTCTCGATTGGGTTTAATGCGCCCTTAAAAACAACCAAAATGCTGACGTGTTCTTTTTTTTTGATTGCTAATGGCTTGTTAGACAACAACATGATGGGTTTAAAGACATGTCATCTTAAGATCTGGGAAAAAAATGTTAGTTAACTCGGGGATAGGGGAGTCTGGTGCTCTAGTTGCACTAGCGCTCTTGACTGTCATTTAAGCCAACGACAGTTGACTGAATCGCAGATCGGCCCGATTTATACGGCGGCGCCAACTGTCATTGAGCCGCTAACGATCATTGAGTTCCACTGAGCTGGCCTTCGGCTGCATTCACACTGGCCTTCAAATCGCAAACGCGAAGCGGATCCGCTCGTTTTCTTCATCAACTGCGCGTGAATTTGTATTCCATCTTTAAGCAACCGCGTTCGCAACCGCTTCGCGGATGCGGTTCAGTCGCCGGTGTGAATGCGACGGAACTACTGATCTCTATGACTATTTGCTGGATCGCGTTTGTCCGCTCCGCGAATGCGGCCACGGTCGCCGATTTTTTTGGTAGAGTTATATTATCTCTAGCCACACCATAGTAGTATGGTGGCACAATCTACCGCCCGTTTGACAGGGTGCACGTTTTCCACCCACAGCTGAAAGGTCACGAGGCGACTTCTTGGGAACAAATAAATATTTTTCACCGAAGGCGTATCCCTGCGCGCCAGGATAGCCATAAAACACTGAATACTTACCGATGGTAAGTATGTACTTGTCTTTTCGCGATCGGCGCGATTTGAAGAGCGTGCCGCGCCGCACAACATGACCTCATAGTCGACCTTCCTCTGTCGCATCCACCGAGTTTCATGAATCGGCTTCGTCGGGCGACTTCAGTCAAGCACGAAATATCACACTCTACAGTGTACTAGACCCCTGGCTATTTTTATGGCAGCCTGCCGCCACATTGCTGTCCGCCATATTACTATGATGGCTAAAGATAATATAACTTTGCCAAGAAGATGGCCGACCGTGGCCACATTCCTGTGCATAGGCGGAGCTGGGCAAACGGGATCCAGCAAATAGTAATAGAGATCAGTGGGCGGAACAGTTACCTGATGGGAGTTCGCCCGAATAGAGCTAAAGATGGCTGCGTGCACCGCATTGCCGCCCATGGCCAGCGCCAGCGAAGCACTTACTATTGCGGAAGATTGGGGGACGTATTTAGAAAGTATCGTAGCAGCAAGTCTTGTCTGAAGAGGTATGAATCGGGGCCTGAGCTGCCGCTGAAATGACCACGGCACGTCGCGGAAGCCCACGCTCGGCGAGAGCTGCCATTGTGATATCGGTGCCAATAAGACTTTTATTATGATGTAGTAAGGTGATAAGCTGGACGAGTTGATAAACGTTGAACACGGTGAAAAATCATGAGCCATTCCACTCTGTGAAGGTGGATGACCAGCGAAGCTGTTTAGCACACGACAGAGACGTGACACGAAATTTTGAACAAAGGTACGAACACATTTATTGTCTTGATCGGTGGTCATCGTAACGAAAGGTACGCACACAGATGTCGAGTTCCAAATCTTACTCGAAAGGATCCAAGTTACAGCCCGACGGATCATGTCACATGACATGACAGATAGAGCAACGCTGGACGCGGGCAGGCTTTCCTAAAGTGAGATTGAGTGAATTTTGGAACACGGCCGAGGACTATCGCCGCCCCGAGGACCCGGAGGAAACTAGACACGCGCGACAGGACCGCCACCCTGCAAAAGGAAAGGAAACTAGGCACGCAAGCGCTTGGAACGATGACAAAGAGAGGTTGGGGCGAGCCCTCTCTGGGTTTTTGTTGACGCGCACCAAAAATTCATGAAACCCTAGCCATAAACAGCTTCGCTGTAAAAATAGCGCACAAAGAAACAGGACAAAAGACGAAGAAACACAGAATTCGCAACTTTCACGACCTATAGGGGGCGTGCTGGCGCCTATCAAAATGGCTGTCATCTGGATGATCGTCGTAGAACAGCAGTACGAAGCGGGGTCTGCGACGCGTAAGTCATTCTAGTTTTGCTTTATACGAGCAATATTAGAGCCTTACTTTATTTTTTCACGTCAGGAAAGTGTAGGAAAGCACCTTTATTGTGAAGTCGATCATCCAGGAGCTAGGGAACGCGATTCTCACACCGCGGTACCACCATCGCTGAAAGTTGCGAATACAGACAAGTGCGTTCTCACCACTCTGATACAATAGGTGAAGAAAAGAAAGATGAAGCTGCAAGCACGAACACGTGACCCAGAACAATGCTTGCACTGCACGAGCACGTGTGCTTGGCAGAGACGCTGAAAGCCCGGAGCTCGCTTTTGTAGCTTCTGACAATCACTGTAAAAATGCCTTTCCCCCCAAAAAAAATTAATTGGGTTGCGTGTATGTTTATACAGCCTAGAACTTGGTCTGCCTCAAAGGCGACGAGTCTCCCAGCTGTAGATGAGAAATTGAGCCAGTGCAATACAACGGCTAGCCTGGGGTCTTTAAAGTGCATCACGCAGTAGTAATGCACGACCACACGCCGGTACGATGCTCATCCAGATCGAAACGGACAGGGGTGTGGATTGAACCCAGGATCCTGGGTTCTGCAGAGCGAGCTTTCGCTCACCTTTCCAAAAAAGAGCGTGTGGTTAGTGCCATTTTGAGTGTCCGTGCGTATGGCGGGTGCTTTGCTCGCTTTCCAGAGCGACAAACACGCACGGGCTTGACTGTGAAGATCGCACGCTGGACTGTGATTTTCTATACATTGGAAAGGTCCATAGACATGACACAATGTTTTCGGAGGAATGGCCGCTTTGGCTATATTGTGATGTGGCTGTTTTTACAGTGTCCGTATATTCAGTTCCACCTTGAACCATTGTTTGCATTGTGTATTTTGCGTTCGAATGAATAATAAACTCAATAAATGTTATAATTATTTTTGTAAAGAGCAATTCTTATCAAATTATTTTTTTATCACGTGGGTCCCACGACGCACATCTCAACTGGGGTTGTTAGGCCTATGAACCATGTAATACGAGACAACCCAGTTGAGCTCGATGACAGTTGGGAGATGCCAACGATCGTTGTCTTAATGGCAGTTGAGGGCGCTAGTGTATCTAGGGTTTAAGACCGTATCAGACTGGCAATTTGATGTCAGTTCCATCGAATGAGGTTTGAGCGATTGGCCAGTCAGCGCGCAGCGCTCCGGGCGCAGCGCATTCCACGCGTGACAGGTCGCGTGCCGAATCGTTGATCATACAAATGTCGTTCGACGAAACTGACATTAACGTTTCCGTGTGACAGAGGCATTAGGCATAATATAAAAACGACCCATAGCGTCCGCTACGTCCACGAGTGTCTGCGGGATTGTCATGCGCTCTTCGTTCTGTAGCGGCGGAAAAAAATCACCAAAACCTTCACGTGCCTGTCTAGTCCTGACGTCACGGCATGGGAAGGGTGACCACGCAAAACGCGATCAACGAGATAGTTCGCAGGCTACTAGAAATAATTTATGTACGATCACCGCGAACTCTGCCGCAAGTTCTATTACTAACGAGTGAGTTCCATTCTTGCCGCCAAACTCAGCGAGTGGTGCAATCTCGGGGCTTTAAATGTTTCGAGGGAAGTATCGTCCAACTTTGGGTAATGATCGCGAGGTTGAACTTCCCAAAATGTTAGCTAAACAAAAAATATTGCCTGGTTTAGACATTTCGTTAAATGCTACCAGGGTGACTCGATGGGGTCTTATAGGAGCAGTGGTTCGAAATTACTCCGCGATTACTAGATTATTATACTAACACGTGCTATGACGTCAAGGCAACTGCTGGGCCACGTTGCGGACACACTCTTTTTTGGTCTTGCTACTGCGCGACCAACACTAGCACGAGCTCGCAAGACCCGTGGAGGGTTCCCGCAGAAAATTGTCGCTTTAAAAACCACCGTTGCAATATAAAGCGATAGCGCGTGAATTTGTATCCTGGAAGGTTTGGCTCAAAAGCCACGGTCGGTCGAGATCGAGATGAATTCTTGCGAAAGGGTTTCGCGTTCGACGTTCGTGATAGAAATACTCGAGTCGGAGTCGAAATGTTTGGCGATGGGAACGGAGATTACATCAAAAGGCGAACGGCGTGCGACTTGTTACGGTTAGAAAAAAAAAGGAGAAAAAGTCAAAGACTAGGAGAAAACAAAATAAACACCTGGCTTCGCTGGATTTCGCCCTGCCACCTCCAGCCCCCCCCCCCCCGCCCCCCCCCCCCCACACACACACATTCTAGGTTCGGTCAGTTCCTGCCTGCGTCGTGATCCGCATGTGCGTCGCCAAGTTGGCTTTCCCGTTTAGCCCCTGTGTCAGGCAGGCAGAGCACGCTTTAAAGGGGAAATTTGAAGAGCAGGAGGAATGAAAGAAGGGAGGGACCTTGGGGAAAAGGGGTGTAGCGGTGGTGCTAGTACCGCGTCGAAAATAAAAACACAAGTCAGGCGGAATGGACACCTTAGGGATGAAGAAGAGAGGGAGGAAGGAGGAGAGGTTTCACAATTTGTTGGAGCGTAATGTCGGCTCTTGGTCCGAGCCCGCAATTTTTGTTTCTAATGCTCTTTTTTTTTCTGCCTTTACTAAACAAAAAGGTAGAAGGATTAGATCGGGCGTGAGAGACTGCGTTTAGTTGCTGCGTTATAATTTGTAGTTTACATAGCGCCTGGTCACCTTGCTAAAAGTGGCGTGTTTCTAAGACCAAAGCGAGAGGTTTGTTCGATTTTTAACTTATTTATCCTCACTTTTGCGTTTAAAAAGCCTTTTCCCACTTACTAAGATCGGTATCACTTAGGCGGTGGAATCGACGAGGACCAGTCTTTCTCTAAATTTCTCTTAGAGCTTGAAGCATAAAAGAAAAACAAACGAAAACAGACTGCATGAGTACGCAAAACTGGCGTCCTGTCTGACATCCAGAATTTGGCCCTCGCAGCATCGAGATGCTTTAGAGTCAAAGCTGGCGCCCAGCTCCCCTGTTTCGGGGGTAGCGTGTTTTGTTCTTCAATAATGTCTGGTCACACATCGAGCTGGATTCGAGGGAGTTGATTTGATTAGAATTAATTTAAATTACGCCTACTATTGCTCGATCGTCGTCACATTGCTTGTTTTTGGGGCTAGGTTTTGTTGAAAGTGTTGCGATAAAATAAATAAAATAAGATAGAAAGGCACGGCGAGTATGGTTTCTTTTTTCGTGATGTCGTGGCGATGACACATTGCCACACTTCATGATACATATGGAGTAAATTTTTTAGAGTCGTCTTTTTTATTTTTTTCTTATCGATAGGATGATTTTGTTTTCAATACGGAAATGTAAGAACGCAGGAAAGCTGCTGCACGACTTTCATAATTTACCCGAAACCGGGAACCATGCGCTGGACAAATGCACACGAGACGTCTCAAACACCAATCAATCTCAAACAATACCATACATTCATCCGACTTGCAAAAAAAAAAAAAAGCTATATGTTTTGCACAGTTTGCATGTTGGGTCAATGGATGTGATCGCGGAGCTTGTGATGAATTGGTGTTTGAGACGTCGTGTAAGGGTTTTATTATACACGGTTTGCGGTGGTAAACAAAAATAAATAATGGCAGAACTTCCCGGGGGAGCATGTTACCTCCGGTTGGCTATTGTTTTTGCTTGTTTTTGAGGACCCGCAGTGAGTATCTACTACTTTAAACGTCTCACCGTCGAGTGCTAACTGCTGTACCTTTTAAAATTTGCTTATACCTTATCGACATGCGTTTCTGATTCCTTGGGTGAAAATAACGACCGCGTGTTCCTCAAAGAAATGACAAGTCTGCCGAAGGCATCGTGGGCGCATCTTCAGGATTACCGATTCGAATAGCCAAATCCATATACCTAGGACCAACTTAAAACCTACGAATCCCTAAACGCGTTCAACTACTTCGTTAAAGGCAGGGCATCGGCTGTGGGAACCTACCTCCCCAGGCGCCGAAGATACGCGCCGAGCTTCCCCGTAGGGGTCGCCAAGTCGGGTCTCAGGTTTAGTAGACAATTTTCCGAAACTTTTTTTTATTACGTCTTTTTTAGCGCGACGCGAGTCTCTGTAATGGACGATCTTCTAGTGTTTTGACTTGTTTGCTTTAGTATGTAATTTGTTTTTCCCAGATGACTGTGCACATTGCATTTATACGTGCCTTAATGGCTCATCTTAATACGAAAATGGGTCAGTCGAGGCGCCTCAGCGCCGGCGCACTATTTTCGCGCTTGTCGCGTTGCGCTACCCGTCGGCAGCAGATCGAAGCAGGCGAGCACAGTCTGCTAATGCCGTCGTCCTGCAGTCACCGACGCTTGGCGTTGTCGGTTGCGTCCCTCGTCTTTATATAAGCGAAATAACATCACTTGTGGCATTTTGTTCGTGCCGGTACGCATCGGCAACTTTAAAGTACAAGACTGAGGCATTTCTTGTGGATAGCTCTGGCAGAATTGCTCACTAGTTAACCAAGAGTCGTCGCGCACCCACACAAATACAAGGTAAACATAGGAGAACGGGACGCTTTTCTATCCCCCTGTCATGGCGGCAGGAAGTGGCGTGCACACATGCGTGGCGCGCGTATTATCTCAGTTTCAGGTAAATTAAGAAAGGCGTGTTTTTCAGTGCCTCTTCCGCATGTTTTATGAACAAATATAGATTAACTTATGGTTAAACTTTTATTCTACAAAAAAATTTTAATTGTAAGAAAACTGATTCTTTTCATGAACTCTTTCGGGTGTGCAGTGTTAATATACGGGTAAATACTGCGTGATATGTCTCGAACATAAACTAGCGCGTTCAAAGAATGGACGTACTCTCGTTCTTCTATATTTTGCTTCTCGATCTTTTCATCTTTTAGTTCGTTGCCACGCGTCTTATCAGCTTTTTATTTTTTCTTCGAAGTTTTGAGGATCGCAAGATTTTCGTATGCGCGCCTTTCACTGAATCCCACTCAAACATCGTATAACCTGAATACTCCAAGTTTCTTTGTGTCGGCTGCGTCTGCGATGGTTCGTTAGTTTCGGGCGAACTCCTGTACCGAGAATTTGTGCTCGTCCTTCATTTACGTAAAATATTCTGTCTGGCGACTATGAGGGTCTTCCGCTGTCTCTTCTCGTATACTAGTATGTTTTTTATATAAATTTTAATTGCCACGCATGAAACGATGCTTCATTGGTTGCAAAACGGACAACAAGAAATGATGAACAAGGGAGAGTTGCTTGTTGAATCAAGAGCCGGCGTCGCGACATATGGTCGTACTCTTTACTCCTCCTCGCATATTTTGTTTAACAAAGTCATGTGACGAAGGGCAGTTGATTTTTTTTTAAATTTCTCCCTTTGCTTTATTGCCAAGAAAAAACAACAACAACAGGGGCACAGAGAGAGAGAGAGAGAGAGGGTGGAGGGGTGTTTGAGGGGGCACGTGTCTTTCATTGCATCAAATGCCAAACAAATGTAGGGCATCTGGCACAGCCCATTGAAGAACGATGGATATAACTGAGGACACCACGTACTAGTGATGCGAAACTATCAAATAACTAGTGAGTTTTAGCAGGTCGTTCCCACACGAACGGTTCGCCCTCGAACGCATCGGCGATGCCACTGCGCATGCGCGGCGAGTCGTTCGGGGCGTCGGGAGTCTCTTTTCGTTCGTTTGTCCCGTTCCGGCCGGTGGAGTCGTCACCGCAACGCAGCCAGTACCGTTCACGACTCGGGTAAAAAAAAGCGATCGGTTCGGCGTTGACTCGCCGACCCAGCCGGTGTCAGGCTTAGGATTGCGGAGGCGTTGCCGTCCTGCTATATCGCCATGTTGTACCGAGAAGGTTGAGCGCGGTCTGCGTGGCAGCCGCTCTAGTCCGGAGCTGTGCCGCCGAATGTGCCCGAGCAGAGCCGCGCTTGTAGCCTTCCTGCAGTACATCATAGGTGAACATAGTCCGCTTCATTTGAGAGGTTCAACCAAATCATTTCGAGGACTGCTCACAATGGTAAGCGATCGTGAATGCTGTAAACTGAGCATGGTAGTAATTTTTTGCGATCTCGGGCAGACTTGCTGCCGTGGCGACCGCGAGCAGATGAAATGATTTGGTTCGACGGCACACAACGTGAACGATCGTTCAAGTTCGAGATGACGGAGACGCACCACATACCTTTTGCGGTCGTTCAGATACTTTTTGCTTTATCTAGCTTCACAGTTCTTGAAATTGCGACCGGCAAATGTTACGTCGGCCGTCTTGTTTATATCAGTTGTACGCCGGAAACACGAGCTGCCACAGATTTACTTGTTGCAGGATGTTTCACATGTTTACTAGAAGATGGCCCCACCGGTCAAACACAATCATCATCATCGTTTACACGGTTGCGCCAGTTTCACGATTCGCTAAAATAGGTCAAATTTCACGTACGGTTTCACGAAACGGACGAGCTGCACCGTTCGTGATTTCGGAACCGTGGGCTCCAAAAACGACTTGCTAAAATTCCCTACTGACTGTCGATACCATCGATCGTTTTTTTTGTCTCCAAAACTATCAATAGTGGACTATCTATATTTCTATCAATAGCTGACTATCGATAGTTGAGTATTGATATTAGGGAGTTTTAGTAGACCGTGTTTCCCTCACCGCTAACCCTCCGCTACGAAGAAACCGCCACTGCGCCTGCGCGCCGATGGCCTTGGCTGTAGAGTTCTGGGTAGCGGAGCGGCTTAGCGGAGTGGGAAACACGGTCTAAAACTCGCTACTATCGAAAGTCAAGTTTCAGAAAACTATCGAGCGTTACGAAATTAAAGGCACAGCCCAAAAAGGAGATGCGACCGAAATCCCACATACACGACCCCTTCTTCGCAATAAGATCCCGTAAAATTCCAGGCACATATGGGACAACCCGTATACCCTTCAAAATTGGAAATCTCTATTGGCAAGGAGATTGAACCTTAGGAGGCGCTTTGTCCAGCTTGTTTTCCACAGAGCCCGGTTTTTACCCGACACAAGGCCTGTGATCTGCAATTTTTTGCGTGCTCTTCCTCGATCGAGCGCGGGGCACCCATTGGATACGAGTGCGGCATCTGTCACGTTCAATCAGTGTTTCTCCGATTGAACACGGAGTCCAGTTGAACAATGACGCAGCGTTCGGCTGCGCCAGTAAAGCGCCGCGCCAGGAACGCAAGTCAAACAGGGCACGTTTTGTTTTCCCAACGGGTGTAGTTCTCAACTTAGCCGCTAGGGGCGTGCCAGTTGGATCTCTTCCCCAGTCGAGCGGTACTTCTTCCTGGGATCCACCGATGCGGCACGCCCCAATGTCAGCTCAGGACTACAGGGGAGCACGAAAGGCTGCTCTACGGACGTGCTGATCGGAGGATATCGACCGTAAATACAGGAAGCAACTACTATAGAGCCACCCAAGTTTCTTTTGTTTTACTCCCGTGGGTCGAGAATGCGCGGCAAAGAAAAGGGGGAGAGGGAGGCGATGAAAGCGTGGCTGCTAGGGAAAACAAAGGAGGTAACGAGGTCACACAGCAGGTGTTGACTGGACCGAGCGCGGTGGAAGAGTCTCGCTCCATACCTCTCTTTGTCTCGCCCTGCCTCCCCTTCCGTCGGCCTCTTTGAATAACAAACAGAGCCCGGTCTCGGGGATCTCGCCACGGCGCCCGATGCGTTGGGCATTGTTGTTCTTCCCGGGCGCTGCGCGTGCTGCCTCATTCGGCGCGAAGTTGGCCAGACGAAACTGAAAGGAGAGCGGGAAGGGAAGGGGGGCATTCCGCACCTCGGGCTGTTCCCCGACGCCCCTGCTTCCCGCCACCGCGCGCTTTTTCCAGTCTCGATGGGAGAAAGGCTGATTCGTCTGTTTGTCTCTCCACGTGTTTAGCTCCCCTCTTTTCTGCTACCGGATCGACGAGGACCGCGCCTCCTTTCGAGCGTGTTTTTTTTTCTCTTTTTTTTTGATCGGTTACGTTTGCTGTCTGGAGCATTTCCTTCTGTTTGGTTCCCGCTGCTCTGTGTAGTTTAGTCATGGTGTGTTTTTTGGCGTAAGGGAAACTTGGGGTAGCACGAGGTGGTAAAGGAACAAGTCCGAAACGCCACGGTGAGGTCGACTGTGGTGTTTGTAAGTGGTGCAACGAACCAGATATTTGGGCCACTGCCGCTTGGTCCATGCACTTCGCTGCGGCCTGCCGCTTCACCAAGGGATGCAACAGTGATCCGGCTGGAGTTTCCCCGAGTTCGTCGCTGAAAGGTCCAGCCCAGCGGACACAAGCAATGATTTCGCGTAGCGCTGGCCTGGCGTTCCTCTCGCTCATTCGTCGCCAGCTATTGGCGATTTTCATCGCGTGTTTCTGAACCTATTTTCATGACTTGATCTCTAGACCACCAGGCGGTGTGAATATCTGATTCGCTCGAGAAGGTTGGCGAGTGAATCTGCCACCACAGCTTTCTGTTCTAGACACTAGGGGCCGTCGATTTCGCTGGAGTCACCACTAGTGGCTAAAGCCCATCGTTAAAATGCACGACACAAAAACGTCAAGAGACCAAGCGGCTTTCGTTGTGGCCGGTGGTCAGCGCTACCAAGCGACGAATGACCACTCACTGTGGCCGCTCTGAGAACTTTTGTTTTCCCCGGCAAACAGAACCATTTGGCAGACCGTTCCCAGCGGAGCGGAAGCCAGAATCGAGCAGCCGTGTTGGTTCGATCGACGGCCGAGTGCGTTTGCGTACCACAGCTCCAAGCCATTGCAATGAAAGCTCACGCTGAGAAGTCCAGACATTCTTGGTTTAATTCCCGCCCAGTGCCTGCTTCGATATTTGCATCTTCAACGGAGGCGGCGCCACCCAGGGGACAAGGTGTGAAGGAAAGGAGCGGAGAACTATGGCCTATCTAAGTATACGCAGCGAAAACCGGCGGGGCCTAGTGGCCAAGTCGTAAAACAATTCGGTCACCAGGTTGCAACCGCAGATAGGCTTAGACTAGTTCCCGCGTGCAGTCGTGTGATGACTACTACTATGTTTGCTCTTCATCTCTATGGGTCAGCTCCGATCTTAACATCCCCCAGCCGGGTAGTGTCACGGCCCCCAATGGTGTCTCAGATGTCTTCCTGCTATCTTTCTTTTATCTGGACTACAATTTGTCAACAGCAGCCCGTTGCTTGTCCCTCTCGCGGACGAGGGAGGAACCAGAGAAGAGGGGACGGCGGCGGGGACGATGGGAGGGATCGTCGGCCTTGGCGCTGCTTTTACCGCATGGTTTTGATGGGCGTGTTCGTTCATCATGCAGTTTTAACGAAGAAAGCGAGTGCGATAGAATAGGAATTCATTTGTTTCGCTCTAACTTTTAAAAACCAACATGCTAATTTTCTTAACGCACGTCAACATTTCACCTGTGATATGCTCCTGCCCTGACCGTTCCTTATTTGTAGTCAAATAAATTAATTTTAGGATACTGACCAGCGTTGGCGAAGCAGGCGCACAGGAAATCCTGGAGAATATATCCCCGTCTTTTCCTACCACCTTGCGGCTAGCGCCTCGCCATCTACAGGGTGTTGGAGTTGCTAATACAAGAAGAAGAACAACCCTACCGCGTGAATCACGCTAAAGATATCAGGTTGGCTGCTGGCGTAGCTCTGGCTAAATTGCTGCGGTCTGCGTGGTCTCTGCGGTCTTACTCGGTTGCATACGTGTGAACGGCCCTTTAAGGGCAGTCTGACCGTTTGCTCTATAAACACTGACATCCGCCATTTTGTCTTTCCTTCTTCCAGATGTTTCTTCAGGCGGTACCAACCCATTAGCTCGTGTTTGAGTCCTTTGTTTAATTGTTTTAAGACTGCTTTGTTTATTTCGTTCCGAATCTCTCAGTTTTAGAGCCCGGTCGGATCTTGAACTAGTAGTTCTATAAGCGATATGAATTCCAACGATTTTGTGGAGCTGAGTCTGTTTCTTAAGAGGAATTCGGTGCCAACGATGTTCCGTTTTGGCCTGCATTGAGTCATGGGCGGCGGTCCCTTCCTCGACGAATCTTTGTTGAGCAAGCACAATACGCGCAAACGTACGCGAGAATCCAGTGTGCCTAGATTTAAGAGAGCTTCCAACTGCTTGATCCAGGTGATGTGGTTTTTGGGCCGCGTTTGCAATACGAGCTACGAGGAGATTACGAAGGCGTTGATCGTCCGCAAGCGTCACTGCCCACTTTCCTTCTCTCCACGAGACCAACGCATGCGCGCGTTTGCGACGAATCTGCACAGGAAGCGCCGGCCGGTGGATTGGAAACGCTCTCCAGGGTTCGAATTGCTCCCATCTCTTAAATCAGTGCTCTCCACAAGAATCCACGAAACGCGGCGGCATCTAGCGACGAGCTCACGAAGCGGAGCATGGGGTGGCTCTCGTCTATTAATTACTCCCTTCCTCAGCCGCTTTCTCGGAATAAGCGGGAAAATCCTGCAAACTGGTGTAAAAAAAAAAAGCAAAGAGAAAAAGCAAAGAGAATATTTAAGGTTGAAGTTTAGATAACGAAGGGTAGATTTACCTTCCTGATATTGTGACACTCCATGCGACACTGATTCACGTTGTAGGTGGGAACTTTCCCGGTGCAGTACGACCGCGCCCCGGTCATACGCAACCACACGCCGCTACGAAGATAATCTAACATCAGAACTGTCAGAGGCGGGGATTTGCAACATGTTATAGGGAATGATAGTCAGGAAGCACGGGGTTCGATCTGGGTGAGTTTTGTACCGGCACGCGTTCGTGTAATTACTACTCTGTGGTGCACGTTAAGCACCCCAGGTTAGCGGTTGTAATGGACTGGCTCAATTTCTCATCTACAGCTAAGAGACCGGTCACCCGTTGAGGCGTACCAACTTCAAAGCTGTCCAACCATACAGGCAACACTTTTTTTTAAGCACGGGGTTGGAGTAGTGGGATCTTTCTTGCTTGTACGTCTTATATTGGCGGATCACTATGGTAGTGGGCGTTCGCTGTACGAGCCACAAGGACTCTGGCATCAGAGTTTTTGTAGCGAGTTTTATCTTCACGCTCGAAAGACGCAGGATACGGCTCTTTCTCCTCTCCTCGCTTCCTTTCCTCTTTCTGAGTTGTCTCTTTTCGCTTCTATCAAGTTTTTTAAGTTTTTTTTATTTGTATTTGGCGTTACCATGGCCGTTGTTGTTCCAGCGGTTTCTTTTTTTCATGCGAGCGGAACACGAGTGGTTATTATGCCGGGCTTGTCCTCGGACTGCATCTTCCTACCGCTCTCCTCTCACGCTTGCGAGCGCCGAGAGAATGCGTGTGTGCATGTGTGTGTGCCTGTGCGCGCGCGTGTGTGTGCTTGTATGCAAGGGCGTGTGATCGACGGTGACAGAGTGAACGTACGCGAAAATGACGTAAAGAGACAAAAGAACTTGGGATCGACAAAAGGACTCCACTGGGAGAGAGAGATAGGAGGAGGAGGAGGAGAAACGATGCGGGCGGAATATAAACGGTGGGCGGCTCAGATCTCTAAAGAGAACTCTAGGGACGAAGTGAGTCGATGTGCGGAGCGAGTTTATTTACGAGGACAGTGCTCTCCTTTGTTTCGCCCGTTGTCGTTCTTGTCCCCTTCTTTGTCTTCGGCATGGCTGCCTTCTCGTGGAGCTAGCTAGAACACCGTTGTTTGCTGCCGGGCCCTGACTATCTCGCGTCGTGTTTCGACTCCCGCTTTTCGATTGGTCTCGTACCTAATTTTTTCTTTCCTTTTTCTGTCTAGCTTTTTTAAGTTTGTCACTCTTTCACTCGCGTTCATCATCCGTCGCTGCTTCCGGTGTGTCGTGCTTTGCTTTCCTATTTACATCCTTCACAAGACTTGCTTGGTGTTTCATTCTTCTTTTTTTTTCTTATGTTCCGCTTAATCCCTTTGTTGTCTTTGTTACAATCGTTTTTACTTTTAGCTAGAGAGTCCAAGTTTAAGAGAGGGAGCGACTCAAAGTATGAACAACGTTCTCAATGAAATGGCGGACGCATCCTGCGGAGATTGGTCGCAAGTGCGCATGCGTACGCTGTCGTGTGGCGAGGAAGGTGGCCGACAGAGAGGCAGAGTCGCTCGCAGACGAACGACGCTTTCGCCACCTCGTCGGCCCCTGGGTTGCAAACGCGGCCCATAAACCACGTGACCTCGATCGGGCAGTTGGAAAGACTCTCAAATCAAGGGGCACTACTTTTAGCGGGCTGTAAGCTGTATCCCGCAGTCTTGAATATGGTCGCGCGTCGTCTCGTTCAAAGGGTTCGAGGAGCGCCTGTTCCAGCGAGTGACAGTTCCACTTGACCATAGTAGATGACAGGTTAAGAGCTCCTGGAAAGCCCCTCCCATCTCTTTCCACTATAGCAGAGCGAACGCTGGAGAGGAGGCGACCTCCTCGCCAGCGGTCACTCTACTAAAGTAGAAAGAGGTGAGAGAAGCTTCCCCTGAACTCTAAACCTTTCACCGACCATAGAGACCGCCACGTTTGAAATTTTCGCTGCTGAAGGCCCAGCGATAGTCCAAGACCTAACAGGCTCATCTTAGCATCCAGGACAACTTCCTAGCTTTCGCCTGCATACTGATTTATTACGTACGTAAGCTCCGTGTCTATACTCATTTCCATGGATATTCATCTCATCGCCACCCTTAGGCGCTGTGCCGCAGGCTCAGTTTAGGCCCGTCTCTCTTGCGTCGGGCCGCAGCTCTTCTGCATCAAAATAAATATTATTATTGTGGCACATCAGTGTCATTCCCTATAGCTCTACATATTTAGGTCCGCTTACCCGAGTCAAAACTGGTAGAAATCTCTTCCCGCACAGTACGTGTCTACGAAAGCGTAGCCAAGTATGACAGGGTGTCACCGTCACGTGCGGAATGCTGTGCCCCAATGTTGAGCAAAGTACTCAACAAAGATATTTAAGATAGAATACTAAATACCCACGTCAAAAGTATTTACAGTAGTATTCAAGTTAGATACTTTTAGTGCGAACTATCTCGAATAGAGTAATAACTGGGGTGGTGTAAATATTTGTACAGCGTGTAGTTGGTCAGTCATTTCAAAGTTCCAACGAGTCACTCGCTGTAGATGAGCAATTTAGTCGGTGCAGTACATCCGTCAGCCTGGGGTCTTTAACGTGCACCACGCAGTAGTGATACACGACCGCACGCCGGTACGATGCTCATCCAGATCGAAACTGGCACTGGTGGGGATTGAGCACAGTATCCCTGGGTTCTGCAGCGCGAGCTTCCGCACCACGTGCTCCGAGCTGGTGTGCGCTAGCCCACTCGGCCACCGATCCTCCCTTGAATAGAGTATAAATGACGCATTCCGCAATAAGTTCGTAATATGCCCCGCCGCGGTTCGGGGGACTTGACATGTGGCCCGGCATCGCATATCCATAACAGCAGAACTAGGAGTGGATCTGGCACCCAGACTTGTTGATGAGTACGCGAGTAAACGACACGAACGTGCACGCTCAGGAGAAACATCGAATTCAAGGATAGCAGCCTCTGTCGCTGATTAACAACTGAGAGCGAGTACTTTATGCCCCCAGTCAGAAACTTTCAAAAAAGAAGAAAAAAGAAAAAGTCAAGACATAAACAGAGGAGAGTGTCCACAAGGCCGCTTCTTAACCCCCTTCCCTTGCCCTCTCTGCACCATTTCAAACCATTGAGGTGAAGATGGTCAAAATTCCAGAATCAGAATCCACTATACTTCGTTTCACCTTCCGTCCCGTTCCCTCGCAGCGGATGCTACGAGGGAACGGGACAATCAAGCAGTGTCAAAAGTGCAAATCACTAGGCTTGTTCTGTTTATGATTGGTTCAGCGATGAAAAACACAGACAGAAACATTACGAACACCATGACGGTGCCCTTTTCATGCTCTCTGATTCGTCATATAATCTCGTAGCATCGGCTGCGTCTGGACGGAAGGTGAAACTAAGTATAGTTCATAAGTGACCCCACCTGGCGGAAAACTAAGTTTTGAGGATGAAACAATTCGCACATTCGGAAGGAGCCCGATGAAAAAGAAACGCTTTTAATCAGGATTCGGAGCTTAAGCAACGTTAGGCACACAATGAGGTTTGGGGAAACCCAATCTCGGTCACTGCAGGTCGATAAAGTTAGCAGGATCTAGCTCCTTTGGCCGAGGGAGTGCCTGTGATCTCATGAAAACGTATTCGCGCATTTTTGTACTGGAATCCCCTGAACGGGTGATTTCTGAAATTGGCTCATTGTGATCGTACCGAGCGTTGGTGTCACAATCCTCCGCTGACGGAACCGCTCTATCTCCAGGCGAAAGGTGGGTCTGAGTGTAAAGTTCGGATGACGCCACCAGAACTTTGCTAACTCAAAGTAAAAACAGTTAAACAAAACAAAAAAAAAAGAAAGAAAGAAAGAAAAAAGTACAGTGGTCAAGAAGACACATAGGGGCGGCCGTACTTGGGGCTATCCATTTGATCTTTTGTTGGTATTCGGAGACTGCGTTTTTAGAGCGCAGCTCTTAGGCGCCCGTCTCCGCGTATAGCGGCGTCGCCAACGCCGTCGGCGTAACCGACCCGCTTAATTTAGCGGGAAATTGAATTGGTGTTGAGGTCACGTGACGTGAATTGTCCCGCTAAATCTAGCGGAGAAACTGAATTTGTTTATGGGTGACGTGACACGAAGTCGTGTGACGTCATTTCCCCGCTAAATTTAGCGAGGAAACTGAGTTAGTGCTAAGGTCACGTGGCGTCAGTTTTCAGCTAAATTTAGCGGGGAAACTGTGGGAGGAGGGGAGGGTACGGAGGAGGAGGGTTAGAGGGTACGTAGGAGGAGGAGGGAGAGAACGCGGGGAAAGAAAGGAGGAGGAAGAGGGACATAACCTTCCCTCCTCCTCCTCAAGAGCCGCGCTCTAATTTCGCATTATGGAGATTTGTAAACGTCTTTAATATTTTTTTCGTGCCTTGTTTTCTTTTTTCTGTCCGGTCGCTTGACTCCATGTTTGCAATCGCTTCAGCTTTAGCCTGGGGTCTGACGATCCCTGGTTTCGTAGATTGTTCCGGCGAATTTCGTTTTTTTCCATCGTTGCAAAATGTATTTGAGATACTGAGTACAAGATAGTGATAAATGTAATTTAGGTAGAATATCAAATACTCTAGACTAAATGTATTTGCAAGATACCAAAATACCACCAAAATCTATTGAAATGCAGGTCGTTTATCAAAGAAAAAGGTATAGACGCGTTTTCAGGGCCTCTTAAACAACTTGTCAGATGAGTCATAGCAACGTCATAGAAGCATCAACTTGACGTTATAGATACGCCTCAATCCGCCATTTTTGTTCTCAACGGAAGGAATTGAACAGCTGAGGCGTGCTTGAAATTTCTACCTTTGTGTGCCGCGGGTACCTCAACAGTGCCCCGTGACAGCATTCGTGAATGCTGTCACAGGAGTCAGTCGCGCCCGTTCCTTTGCCTGGGTGCTGGCGTGAAAAAAGGCTCTACGTGCCCCAAAACGAAGTCATCTTGGATTCCGTCCGATCGTCATGATGTGACTGTCGTCGACTGTGACTGTGTTATTTGAGACCTTTCTTTAATAAATTGTTTCCAGATAACGCCGCATCGTGTGGTACGTACAATATATTGTTCGAATGTTGACACTTGATAAATTGTATGTCCTTGTCCTGTCCATCGGTAAACACGTTACTTGTGAGCGTGAAAAATGCATGCCTTTCGGCTATCTTCTGTTATAAATTATTTTCGACAGCTAAGCGCTTTGTCGTTTGACACGCGGCTAATCAGGCGGCGCCGTCAAAACTTATTGTAAAAAAAAAAAAAACGGCAACTAGCATTTTAGTTGCATTCGTTCTGTCGCGCGCATACCCAACAAAAGTAGGTTACAGTTTTTTTTTTGTTTTTTTCTAATGTGGTACAACGCTGTCTCAATGTCATCGGAAAAATACATACACCATGAAACAAAAATTACAGCGGGAAAAGACGAAAATTTAGTCGCCAGCAGTGTTTGAAACTGCGCCTACGCAGGCTGCGCCTATCTAAATCGCAGCCCACTCGGTTAGGGATAGCAGAAACGCCGGTGAGAATCTAGCCTCAAACCCATTGACTGGGCTCGAAAACGGTTTGTTGTCCCTGGGATCGAGTGTTTCTTGGAAAGGTGTATAATGAGTGCAGGAAAAAACAACATGACGTTTTGATTGCCTAGTTCATCTCTAAAACTGCATGGAGCACGCGCCTTTAGAATTAATGCAGTTTGTCGCTATCTTATTTGTGAAAGGAATAGCTCAAGATACTTTACATCGAATAATGACTCACACCCCTCGTGCTGAGAGCACTTGTAGTTGTTGACAAGTTTGAAATACGGAAGATGGGACGCCTCGAGCACGAGCTTTCTACATTTTGTAACACTTCT